>CAMXCT020000292.1:15831-30246 GCA_947184155.2 Cladocopium goreaui | reverse complement strand
AACTGGGGAGGACCGCCTTTGGGAGTCCAAATTCTATATACCTTTCCAACCCCAAAAATGGGCATCAAACAAATCGAACAGTTCAGTGACATCATCTTGTGCATCTTGCGGTTTCTTGCGGAGTCGTCTGGAGTCGCAAAGTTGGAACTCTTTCAAACGCTTTCCCCATTGTAAATAGGGTTTCAGCAGGTGTACCGACTCCGCCCGACTCCGGCAAGACTCCGCAGCTAAAGACATCAAAACTGGCACAAAACTGTGGTAAAACCGAAGTTTTGCATCTCTAGCCTTCTTACGGAATCTGCTGGAGTCATGAAATCGAAACTCTTCCCCCAATGTAAACAAAGGATTCATCCGGTTTTAAATATATTATACTATTACTCTTTAACCGGATGATACTGAACTCCGGGCGACATACATAACCCGACCCGCAAAGTTGCCGCGTTAGGAGTCTAGGGGGGCGAAGGGGGGGAGCCCAAAAACAAACAACGCATCAAGAGACCAAAACAAAACTGAGCAGCGCAAACGCAAACACAGAAAAACCACCCCGCCAGCACTGTCGCAGCGGAATCAGCACCTCACCCACGCCATGTTGCGAAAGCCTGCGACAACAACACCCAAACAATTCCAAACAACATGGTGCTTTGGCAAAGACTGGCGACATGCAGGCGGGGCTAGAGACCTTCAATCAGCAACCGTGTTCCCCGGAATCCTGCCATTCCGTTGGACTTGCAAAAGTATTGCTTTTTGGTAAAGCTGCGCCATTTTTCGCGAAAAAGGTCACTGCAGCAATCTCATTTTCGAGGCCGTAAACCCATTGGCTTTTTGGACTCCAAAAAGTGGTCCTCCCCAGTTGCGTTGAAGCTAGCTGCTTGAACAAAACCCAACTTTCATTTTTTTAATTTATTTGCGTAATGTAAGAGCTTCGTGTTTCGAGCAGGTCGCAAGGTTCCACACTGCCAAAAATGGGATTGCCACGCGCTACCGCTTTTCGCTTTGGACAGGGCCATTTCGAGGCTGTTTTCAATTTCTATTTTAATAGCAGGCGAGACCAAAAACGGGCGCGCAAAATCCACGCGTTGGAGCGTGTGGCAATCCTGTTTTTGGGGTTGCGACATGACGCTCGGAACACACCCAGCTGCTTCAAAAGTTCGCCAGAAAAAACATAAAACCACAAAAGGCAGGAATGATGACACAACATCCACGTGCGGAAACTGGGGAGGACCGCCTTTGGGAGCCACCTTCTATATACCTTTCCAACCCAAAAAGGGCATGAAACAATCGAAACGTTCAGTGACATCACTTGCCTTCTTGCGGTTTCCTTGCTGGTCGTCTGGAGTCGCAAAGTTGGACTCTTTCACCCTTCCACATTGTAAATGGGTTTTCAGCAGGTTTAACCGACTCCCGGCCCCGACTCCGGCAAGACTCCGCAGCTAAAGACAAAATCAAAACTAAACTGGCACAAACTGTTGGTAAACGGAAGTTTTGCATCTCCAGCCTTCTTACGGAATCTGCTGAGTCCATGAATCGAAACTCTTCCCCCCCAATCAAACAATATTCATCCGGTTTTAAGTATATACTATTATTCTTTAACCGGATGATACTGAACTCCGGGCGACATACACAACCCGACCCGCAAAGTTGCCGCGTTAGGAGTCTATAAGGGGCGAAGGGGGGGAGCCCAAAAACAAACAACGCATCAAGAGACCAAAACAAAACTGAGCAGTGCAAACGCAAACACAGAAAAAGCATCCCGCCAGCATTGTCGCAGCGGAATCAGCACCTCACCCACGCCATGTTGCGAAAGCCTGCGACAACAACACCCAAACAATTCCAAACAACATGGTGCTTTGGCAAAGACTGGCGACATGCAGGCGGGGCTAGAGACCTTCAATTAGCAACCGTGTTCCCCGGAATCCTGCCATTCCGTTACACTTGCAAAAGTATTGCTTTTTGGTAAAGCTGCGCCATTTTTCGCGAAAAAGGTCACTGCAGCTATCTCATTTTCGAGGCCGTAAACCCATTGGCTTTTTGGACTCCAAAAAGTGGTCCTCCCCAGTTGCGTTGAAGCTTGCTGCTTGAACAAAACCCAACTTTCATTTATTTAATTTATTTGCGTAATGTAAGAGCTTCGTGTTTCGAGCAGATCGCAAGGTTCCACACTGCCAAAAATGGGATTGCCACGCGCTACCGCTTTTCGCTTTGGACAGGGCCATTTCGAGGCTGTTTTCAATTTCTATTTTAATAGCAGGCGAGACCAAAAACGGGCGCGCAAAATCCACGCGTTGGAGCGTGTGGCAATCCTGTTTTTGGGGTTGCAACATGACGCTCGGAACGCACCCAGCTGCTTCAAAAGTTCGCCAGAAAACATGAAACCACAAAAGGCAGGAAGGATGACACAAACATCCACGTGCTGAACTGGGAGGAAAACCGCCTTTGGGAGCCCAAATTCTAATATACCTTTCCAACCCCAAAAATGGGCATCAAACAAATCGAACAGTTCAGTGACATCATCTTGCGCATGTTGCGGTTTCTTGCGGAGTCGTCTGGAGTCACAAAGTTGGGAACTCTTTCAACCTTTTCCCCATTGTAAATGGGGTTTCAGCAGGTGTACCGACTCCGCCCGACTCCGGCAAGACTCCGCAGCTAAAGACATCAAAACTGGCACAAAACTGTGGTAAAACGGAAGTTTTGCATCTCCAGGCTTCTTACGGAATCTGCTGGAGTCATGAAATCGAAACTCTTCCCCCAATGTAAACAAAGGATTCATCCGGTTTTAAATATATACTATTATTCTTTAACCGGATGATACTGAACTCCGGGCGACATACACAACCCGACCCGCAAAGTTGCCGCGTTAGGAGTCTAAGGGGCGAAGTAGCGAAGGGGGGGGAGCACCACAACAAACAAAGCATCAGAGACACAAAACCAAAATCGCCTCGATGTCAGGCCCGCGGGGGTGAGCAGTGCAAACGCAAACACAGAAAAAGCATCCCGCCAGCATTGTCGCAGCGGAATCAGCACCTCACCCACGCCATGTTGCGAAAGCCTGCGACAACAACACCCAAACAATTCCAAACAACATGGTGCTTTGGCAAAGACTGGCGACATGCAGGCGGGGCTAGAGACCTTCAATCAGCAACCGTGTTCCCCGGAATCCTTCCATTCCGTTACACTTGCAAAAGTATTGCTTTTTGGTAAAGCTGCGCCATTTTTCGCAAAAAAGGTCACTGCAGCAATCTCATTTTCGGGGCCGTAAACACATTGGCTTTTTGGACTCCAAGAAGTGGTCCTCCCCAGTTGCGTTGAAAGCTTGCTGCTTGAACAAAACCCAACTTTGCTTTACTTGCGTAATGTAAAGAGCTTCGTGTTTCGAGCAGGTCGCAAGGTTCCACACTGCCAAAAATGGGATTGCCACGCGCTACCGCTTTTCGCTTTGGACAGGGCCATTTCGAGGCTGTTTTCAATTTCTATTTAATAGCAGGCGAGACCAAAAACGGGCGCGCCAAATCCACGCGTTGGAGCGTGTGGCAATCCTGTTTTTGGGGTTGCGACATGACGCTCGGAACGCACCCAGCTGCTTCAAAAGTTCGCCAGAAAACATGAAACCACAAAAGGCAGGAAGGATGACACAAACATCCACGTGCTGAACTGGGGAGGACCGCCTTTGGGAGTCCAAATTCTATATACCTTTCCACCCCCAAAAATGGGCATGAAACAAATCGAACAGTTCAGTGACATCATCTTGCACTTCTTGCGGTTTCTTGCGGAGTCGTCTGGAGTCGCAAAGTTGGAACTCTTTCAACCCTTTCCCCATTGTAAATGGGGTTTCAGCAGGTGTACCGACTCCGCCCGACTCCGGCAAGACTCCGCAGCTAAAGACATCAAAACTGGCACAAAACTGTGGTAAAACGGAAGTTTTGCATCTCCAGCCTACGGAATCTGCTGGAGTCATGAAATCGAAACTCTTCCCCCAATGCAAACAAAGGATTCATCCGGTTTTAAATATATACTATTATCATTTATGGAACAAGTACCGCACAGACACATAGAGTGTGGGGTCAACAAAACGTCCAAACCCGGAAACGGCGAGAGACGGGCACTAAGGTAAAATACCGACTACCCCTCACATAAAGAAAACCCGGGCGTGTGAGCAAGCAAAACCGCATTCGGCCAAACCCACAAATGCCAAAATGAAATCAACGCTTCTTGGATTCGCCGCTGCAGCAAAAAATGAAAACACTTCGAAACATGTCAATGACAGCAGAAACAAATCAAAACATCACGCAGTGAAGATTCAGCACAAACGAACATGCAAGATCACACATGAGATTCGGAAAAAGGCGTCACACCTTTTTTTGCAACAGAAAGATGGGGATCGTTCAAGTCCCGCCCATTTAGGGCTTAGGGAGTGGCTTGTTGCAGTGGTGGGTGGGTGGGTGCAACAAGCTACTCAAAGTGAGTAAGAAACCCACCCGCCCACCACTGCAGCCGAAATTCACACGAAATAAAATATAGTCATTGCAATCAATGACATGTGTGTGCAAGATTCACAAAATGCATTTTACATGTAATGCAGTTTGAATGTGCACAAATTGATGTCACGGCATTCGTGAACAACAACTAAAACCAGTAAAAACAGAACATACAACAGTTGTAAAAGTTTCAGTTCAGAAAGTTCAGGTCGAGGTTTGGACGTGGCAACGCTTACAACGCTAAACGCGAGCAAGAGACCCCACAACATAATCGAAACAACGCGGTACACGTTGCGTGGGACAAAGTGGCACATAGCCACAAATAACACAGCAACTTTGTTCCTTTAAGATAAAGCTATATCTACTTCGTAGAAGAAAGCTTATCATTTATGGAACAAGTACCGCACAGACACATAGAGTGTGGGGTCAACAAAACGTCCAAACCCGGAAACGGCGAGAGACGGGCACTAAGGTAAAATACCGACTACCCCTCACATAAAGAAAACCCGGGCGTGTGAGCAAGCAAAACCGCATTCGGCCAAACCCACAAATGCCAAAATGAAATCAACGCTTCTTGGATTCGCCGCTGCAGCAAAAAATGAAAACACTTCGAAACATGTCAATGACAGCAGAAACAAATCAAAACATCACGCAGTGAAGATTCAGCACAAACGAACATGCAAGATCACACATGAGATTCGGAAAAAGGCGCCACACCTTTTTTTGCAACAGAAAGATGGGGATCGTTCAAGTCCCGCCCATTTAGCCCCAATCGCATTCGAAAGGGACCCACGCTCCATTGTCGTGTTTCATCAAATGTTTCAAAAGGTCCATAGGTACTGCAATCCTTCTTCCACCAAATCTCTCAATGACTGAAAACTTCCCACGTGATGGGGCATCTCCCAAATTCGAGTGAGTCGGCACCCGGGCAAAATAAGGATGAACTGCCATCTTGGCTTCAAT
This sequence comes from Cladocopium goreaui, assembly GCA_947184155.2. Lineage (NCBI taxonomy): Eukaryota > Dinophyceae > Suessiales > Symbiodiniaceae > Cladocopium > Cladocopium goreaui. The sequence goes on along the minus strand of CAMXCT020000292.1, from coordinate 24,811 downwards.
TGTCGTCCCTATATGCAACATGTGCCGGGCTGTCAATGTGGACGCAAACCCAGTGATCCAAGCGGACCGCGCCCCCTCATTGTCGATAAACGCAAACAAACATTTTCCTCTCAAGAATTTTCTCCAAAGAAAAAGAGCCACTGCATACGGCATGATCTCTGCCTCAAAAATGTACTGCTGTTGTTCATCCCTGCCCCAATGTCGCATCCACTCAGGCGGGAGAATCTCTCCAAAACATTCACGCGCTGAACCATCTGGAAAAACAAGAACACCTCCAATGGAAGTTCCGCTCCAGGCATTTCCTGGGGTTACATCGGTGCACGCACCATCCAAGAACAAGTAGTATGTCTCTGTGTCTTGGAAGTCAATCCTCCTGGGAGGTCCAGACAAAACGTGATCTCTGAGCCACAGCAAGCTGCTCTTGACTGACTCCGTCAGCGGCTTCATGTCGTGCGAAGCCAGGCCCACTTTACCCACCTCGTGGAGAGCAGCCTTGGCAAAGCGTCCAAAAACCTGGGCATCTGCAAAGAGCAATCTTGAACGAAGTGACGTGGCATCCGCCACCTGCAGAAAATCATCATTGATGATGGCATCAATTCTGCCGCAGAGTTCGGTCTTGCGACTTTCAGTGTTGCCGACAGTGAAGTACCCCTGTCGCATGTGCCCGAGGTCAAATTCAACGCCAAGCGCTTGAAACTTCTCACTGAACGCATGGTCCTTTGCCTCGTCTGTCGAGAGATGCCACCCAAGGGCTTGGAAAAACAATCGAACCATCCGGTCCACCTGAGCTGCCGCTGGAGCTGGGCATACGCACACAAAGTCATCGTAGAAAGAAGACCATACCAGGGCAGCCCTGGCGATGCCTAAGCACTTCAGTGCCTGAGACAGGCGCAAGAACGCCCCCACCGACGCCGTGGCGCCGAATGGCATAGAATCCATTCTGAAGAGTTTCGGACATTGGTCGTCCGGGCTCCAAACACAAATCCAAGCAAAATCCAAGTGGTCTTTGGAGATGCCAATCTGTCGATAGGCTTTCCTCAAGTCGTAGCTGCGACCTACCAGGCTTACACTTCCATCACTGCGCTGTGCCCAAGCTTTGATCATTGCACAAATCTCATCGATGGAGTCGACCTGTAGTTTGTCCTGCAAGCCTGTAGCGCTGTTGACATGTGATGCCGAGAAATTGTCAATTGGCCTCAGCTTCGACTTCTGCATCAACCCAAAGCGAGGAGAAGCAATCGCTCCTGGAGGGAGCTGGTCAACTCGAAATGGGCCTGTCAAGAAACCAGACGCCGCCTCATCCAAGGTGGCCTGCCACAGCATCTTGTCAAGTTCCTCGTCACCTGACGTTTTCGTAGCGCTCACTGACCGCGCAGAAAAGGATGCAGACATCTTTGCCAAAGTGTCAAGGTGGATATCAGGAGGACGCAGCTTGGGTGGAAAAACTCCTGAGGATGGCAACCAACCGCACAAGGGAAAACCACAAGTCAGTTCATCTGCAATCTTCGCATCAGGGTAATCGCATTCTTCCAAAAGTCTTTTGAAAAGACACAATCGTTTGCCTTTGAGCACCCTTTGCAAATGTTCAGGAAGCTTGGAGTGCAGCTCTCGCTCTTCTGATTGGTGCTCACCCACCAGACGCAAGAGCTCCTGTGAAAAACCACATTGCACACGTCTGAAACCAAGGCCATCACCGTCCACATGGGAATCAATGGCTTCCAGCATTGGACCGCCAACTTGCATGGCTCGCAGTACTGGGTGCACCAAACTGCAGGCGCAACGCACAAATTCCAACGGCTCCCTTGGGATGCCAACCAGGGCAAATTTGGGCATATCAAAACAGCCATCAGCATTGCCATCATCATTGCCAAGCAGTTGCTGGGGTTTTGGATCAAAATCAACCCCATTTTCATTCGTAAAACGCACTAACTTTGAACCAGGTGGAAAAACGGAAATTGCATCAGGGATGCGTTTGCCCACGGGCAAGGTCTGTATTGCATCAAGCCCGTCAATATTGAAAAGTTGTGGCTCCAGCCAATCAGTCAGAATCGGTGGCACCTTTCTGCCTCGAGGCAAGCATCCCAAAATTGTTTTGTTGACCTGGTTTGTATCGATTCCGCCAGTCTCGTGTCGCATATCCAGTGCAGGCGGAGAAAAACCTTTGGCTGTAGCATGGTCAGAAAGGGCTTGTGCACATGATGCACACATATGTTCATTATACGCACATTCCTCAGCAGTTGCAAAACCATTGTGTGTGGCGGCTCGGCCCCATTGCAAATGCTCATGTTTGTTGTCACACTTGCGTTCAAGGTGCAGTCTGAGTTCCTTAATGGATGTCCATATCGCGGTATCTTTTTTCCGCTTTGCTTGAAACATGCAAGTGTGAAATGAAAAGGCAACAAAATCGGGAATTTCATCCATCAACTCCATGAATGGGTCTGTAACCCACATAAGTGAACTTGCCGGGTTCTCAACGCTCCAGGCAACACCTGCATTGTGCAGTTTCAAAATCATTTTCTTGGTCCAAGCGTACAAAAAATTGGCAGCCACCACCCGTTTCTTGTTTAAACCTTTCAGATGACGAAACCCCATTGGGAAAGCAGTGGACCTGAGAGGTGGTGGCCCTGGCTTGATGTGCCTTGCAGCTGAGGCCGTGCCGCATGGTGGGGCAAAATGGCAGTAAAGAACTACATCCAAAGACAAAATGTCTTCCAAAATTTTTCTGTCGCTTCTCTTTGAAATGTCAATCCGCAAAATTGGAGTGCCTCTGTGTACCTTGTGGTCCACAGACAAAACCTGAAAACCGCGCTGTCTGAGTTTCTTTGACAGCCTTGCCTTTCCGCAGAACACCTCCACACAAAGTACAGAGCCAAATGCCCTGTTGGTTGAGGTGTCCTGTTGCGCCTGTCAATTGGCGCTCTTGTTGCACTCTGACAACGGGTGCGACTTGTAGCACTTGATGCATTGATGGACACCCTTCACACATCTCATCTGTCCGTCTTTGCTGTGCGTTGAATTGGAACAACCATGAGGGAGGTTGTAGTTGTAACAAATGCGCATCTTCTTTGGGTTGACACCACTGAAGCCTTGCAAAGTCTTTGGAACCATCACCCTGTTCTGGCGTTTCTTGTCTCTGATGCCAGCCTTCGGATTGTTCCTGGGTGGCGATGGCTTCCCAGGCTTTGGCTTCACAGGTTTGGGTGTCGACTTCGAGCGCGATCTTTTCCTGGACTGGCTGGCCTCCTGGTGTCGGAAGCAGATGGAAAACCACCTCTGGACTTGTGTACAATGCCTGCAGTGCCTCGTCAAGTGGGAAGCGTCCACGTGAATCCACTTTGAGGTCCGACTTGCACTTGTCAAAAGCTTTCATCCATAGTTCACGGTCAGCACGTAGCACTGCAGCCATGTCAGGGCCCTTGAATCCAGGAGGGGCATCACGAGTCATGTGTGCCATGAACGCGTGCCGGATACGCTCATGGGTCTCATATGTCATGAGGTTGGCCTGTTCACATGCAATCCCACGCCTGATGAAGGCGTTCTGCAACTTCAAGTCTGTGCTCAAATCTGCCGTGATGTCGGGCGCATTGTTCTTGACCTGAAGCTTCTGATCCTCCAAAATGACAATGCGCTTGTCCACTCGTTGACACAAAAGCTCCTGCTCTCGACTCACGCACTTGCTCAAGGCCAAATACCTTGGAGCTGACTCTTCAATCATAGTCGTGAAAAAGTCGACCACGCTATGTGCAGGTTCATAGTCTCCAGTGATCGAGAAACCTGTGATTTTCTCACTGAGTCGACGCATTCTTTCGTCCCTCTCTTGAGGAGGCAAACGCTTGACTTGCCCCTCAACAGATGGTTCAACCCTCTGTTTGATGGCTGCCACAGAGATCGTGATTGCCTCGTAGCTCAACTGGCGCAACATCGATTCCAAGCCAAGAGACACGTTCGTAAATGAACTATCCAGCAAGTTTCTGAAACGTGTGTCATCAATCTGTCCAGGCTGTCCACAAATGCTGAAAGCCAATGTATTGAAAGTTCCAATGTTCTGATCTTTCAAAGCATCAAACTGCTCTTCAGTCAATCCAACCTCCATGCATCTGTGCTTGAAGCTTGCCCTCGACTCTGCGTATGCCGACATCGCAACAACGCTGTCGAGTGGTGAGGACTCAAGAAAAAAATGAATGATTTTTCATGAAAGCACGCATTGGTCATGATTCTCACAGTCACTGGATTTCAGGATCAAGTGATGAGAAAAACATCAAAGGAAAATTCAAGACCATTTCCACTGAGATGCAGGCATCGAACTGAAAAATGAAACCTGCCCTGCATTCAGTTATGTGTGCCAGGCATTCCTGGGCTTAAGCCGCAAAATGTCATGCACGGCCATTTCATCACTCTAGCTGCATCCAGCCGTGAATCCAAAGACTTGCACTCAAGTTATCTGAAGTGTTCGAATGTTCTGCAATCAAAAACACTCCATGTTCACATGTCACGGAGGCCATTGCCAACGTCGAAAATTCGGCATTCCAAATGGTCAAAACTTGCATTCAAGGTTTATGTGCATGTCCACATCACATTAAAATCAACGAAAAATCGACGGAAAATTCAAGTGCCCATGGATCAAGTTGGCCATTGCCACTCTGATGTTGCATTCAAACAATGTGCCTTCATCTGCACTGAAAAGGTTTCTCTGGGTGTGACAAGACAGGTTACACAACATCAGGCTTTCAGAATCGCACCCATTTTTTCCTAGCACAGCGAAGTCGCACAAAAGTTTTGACCACCGTCTGAAACCATTGTTCAGTCAGGTCCAGGCAATCTCGCCTCCTTGATCACATGCTTGCTCGTGTAGCAAACTTGGCACCGCGTGCATTCACACGATGCACCTCTGGATACAGCACTGTATCGTTCAGAGGCCAAGCGTCCACAAATGAACTTGCTTCCACCTGCTACAAGCAAATGCATCACACGTGACTGGTTGTGCATCCAAGTCTCCAGCCCGGGCTTGATCATCACAAGGTTGGGCCTGTGCTTCGGCTCAACCAAATCCCAAAGGGTTGTAGTGTCCAACACGTCCTTGTCAGAGTCTCCACCAGCATCTGATGACGCATCGGTGTTGGAGTCGTCAGTGTCACCGCCCAAGCGTTCACTGAAAGGCATCTCATACGAAACATGTGACTCAGCTTCTGAGTCCTGCGCTGTCTGTTCCGTTGCTGCAGGTTGTAGTTCACCTTTGAACCTTCCACTGCGTGTATTGTCTGGGAAAAATTCCCGGTCAGCAATGAGGCGCACCACCCTGCACAATTCACGCAGCGGTGGCGCCATTGCATCACGTGCATAGATCGTGGCACTGCGAGCTCCAGGGTCCAAATGGTGTCCCAGGCTGCGCCTGAGTGTCAGGCTGCTACCCGCCTTTGCCAGCCAACTCAGCGGTGTCACCTTCAATGAGTGGCTCCTCACTTCGTTGAAGTTTGCATGCGCCACCCTCAAGACGTCTCGAAGATAGCACCCAATCTCTGATGCCTGCAGAGCATCTGCCACGGGTGCCCCCTGCTCATCGAATCTTCCCAGCAAAGGATAGGCTAGGCCACCTTTGTGTGTCATGCCCATGGCCTCTCTCGCCTGCAAGAAAGAGTCCCACCAGCGCCTTCCAGAAACACTGACCATAGGTGCTACCAGCGGCAACAAGGTCCTCTTGTGTGCACTGGACCTCGCACCCTTGGTGTGCAATGCACATGCTTCGATGAAGCCCGCCACGTCCTTCTCGTCCAATGCAGCTCCACCGGAGTCAACTTTGTCAATCACAAGCTTGACAACTCTCGACATGTCGGATGCACGTGCACAACTGTAAAGCATCACAAGTAAGCCGCCTGTCAACACTCTGTCCTGAATTGCATCTGCATTGCAACAGGTCTCCTCCAGCTTTGCAACCTGCTGTACTGTCAAAGGAATCGCCTGTCGAATGCTTGGGGCACGACTTGCAAGAAGCTCCGCAAGCCCCGTCACCCGTTGGGGAACTTTGTCCTTTGCCAATCCATGCAAACCAAGCAAAGCTGCACTGAAACGTATGGCTTCCAAAAAGGATCGACCGGCACTTGCAGAGGACTTCAAGTTCTGATGCAATTCAGACATGTAGTCATATAAACTCTTCTCTGAAAGTGGAAAAGCAATCAGTCCCTTGGCTTCACAATGTGCAGCATATTTGCTCATTGAACCCAACCTCTTTCCAACCGTGCTGGTTGCTTTGGATGCAAAGCACTCAGTCAGGCACCTCAAGACGTTTACCCTGTCAGGCTCTGATTGCCCACTCAAAGCATCGTCGAATGCACTGAAAGCGCTGCAGTCAATCAAAACAAGTGTGGCCCAACCGCTCAAAAATGATCTGCGTTTGCTGCCCTCATTTTCACTTGATGCACGGCTGAAAGAATTCAAATAAATGGGTTTCACTGCTCCCTTCCTCAATGCTTTCACAACCGGCGCCTCATCCATCCGGTCGTCAGTGATGTCGACGAAAGAAGGAGCAGGTCTCTTCAATGGGAAAGTATTGAATAGCTGGTCAACCACTGAACCACCCTGCCCAAAAACTGTTCCAAGAAAACCGTCAGTTTCCCACATGAATTTTGGTGTAATCAACTGCAGGCTCTGGTTGACAGCTTGCAAAGTGTTGGCATGGTCAAAATTTGGACTCACCTCATGAGTAGCATCATGCACTGAGTTCGACACTTCGTCACCTGCGTCCAGATGTCCAGAACTCGGACTCCCAATGTCATCTGATCCCAAGGCCCTCTTCATGTTGAGTCTGTTGAAGGACTCAAAAACACGACTCCCAAACTCCAAACTCGCATCATGGCCACTAACAGCGGAAACATTGTCATCACCGTCAAAAGTGCCATCAACGTTAAGGTCAGGTGCAACAGGAGTCAAAAACTGGGAAATGGGATCACTGGGAACTGTCTGAAACTGCGAAATTGGGTCTGAGGCTGGAACACCTGTCGCATCTGAATCCATCATAGTGGCTTCGATTGGCTGTCCAGTCAGTTCAGCTGGCCGTTCAGTCTGTTCATTGATACAGCTTCCAACAAAATGAAAACCTTCTTCAGTATCTCCGAACTTAACCCCCATTGGATTTGCAAAAACTGAGACGCGGCACCCTTCTGGCTCAAGCTGACCACAACAGAAAAATGACAAGCAATGTTGCAAGAATACACGCACCGCAAATGACACCTGTGCAAAATGAAAAACCGGCAATCCAAATCAATCTGCTGTCAAATGAAGTGGAAGCTTCAAGAGCCTTGCAACCTTTCTGAATGGCTCCACCAGAAATCCACTGAGCACCGCGTGCGCCACTGCGCATTGCAACAAGCTACTCAAAGTGAGTAAGAAACCCACCCGCCCACCACTGCAGCCGAAATTCACACGAAATAAAATATAGTCATTGCAATCAATGACATGTGTGTGCAAGATTCACAAAATGCCCTTTACATGTAATGCAGTTTGAATGTGCACAAATTGATGTCACGGCATTCGTGAACAACAACTAAAACCAGTAAAAACAGAACATACAACAGTTGTAAAAGTTTCAGTTCAGAAAGTTCAGGTCGAGGTTTGGACGTGGCAACGCTTACAACGCTAAACGCGAGCAAGAGACCCCACAACATAATCGAAACAACGCGGTACACGTTGCGTGGGACAAAGTGGCACATAGCCACAAATAACACAGCAACTTTGTTCCTTTAAGATAAAGCTATATCTACTTCGTAGAAGAAAGCTTATTCTTTAACCGGATGATACTGAACTCCGGGCGACATACACAACCCGACCCGCAAAGTTGCCGCGTTAGGAGTCTATAAGGGGCGAAGGGGGGGGAGCCCAAAAACAAACAACGCATCAAGAGACCAAAACACAAAACTGAGCCGTGCAAAAGCCCCCCCCCCAAACACCCAGAAAAAAGCATCCCGCCCAGCACATCGGTCGCAGCGCGACTCCGCACCTCAACCCACGCCCATTTCGCGGAAAGGGCTGCGACAAAAACCACCCAAACAATTCAAACAACTGGGTGCTTCTGCAAGACTGGCGACATTGCAGGCGGGGCTAGAGACCTTCAATCAGCAACCGTGTTCCCCGGAATCCTGCCATTCCGTTACACTTGCAAAAGTATTGCTTTTTGGTAAAGCTGCGCCATTTTTCGCGAAAAAGGTCTCTGCAGCAATCTCATTTTCGAGGCCGTAAACCCATTGGCTTTTTGGACTCCAAAAAGTGGTCCTCCTGCGTTGAAGCTTGCTGCTTGAACAAAACCCAACTTTCATTTATTTAATTTATTTGCGTAATGTAAGAGCTTCGTGTTTCGAGCAGGTCGCAAGGTTCCACACTCCCAAAAATGGGATTGCCACGCGCTACCGCTTTTCGCTTTGGACAGGGCCATTTCGAGGCTGTTTTCAATTTCTATTTTAATAGCAGGCGAGACCAAAAACGGGCGCGCAAAATCCACGCGTTGGAGCGTGTGGCAATCCTGTTTTTGGGGTTGCGACATGACGCTCGGAACGCACACAGCTGCTTCAAAAGTTCGCCAGAAAACATTAAACCACAAAAGGCAGGAAGGATGACACAAACATCCACGTGCTGAACTGGGGAGGACCGCCTTTGGGAGTCCAAATTCTATATACCTTTCCAACCCCAAAAATGGGCATGAAACAAATCGAACAGTTCAGTGACATCATCTTGCACTTCTTGTGGTTTCTTGCGGAGTCGTCTGGAGTCGCAAAGTTGGAACTCTTTCAACCCTTTCCACATTGTAAATGGGGTTTCAGCAGGTGTACCGACTCCGCCCGACTCCGGCAAGACTCCGCAGCTAAAGACATCAAAACTGGCACAAACCTGTGGTAAAACGGAAGTTTTGCATCTCCAGCCTTCTTACGGAATCTGCTGGAGTCATGAAATCGAAACTCTTCCCCCAATGCAAACAAAGGATTCATCCGGTTTT
>CAMXCT020000292.1:0-15731 GCA_947184155.2 Cladocopium goreaui | reverse complement strand
ACCTCGGCTTAAAAGTCACAGCATGGTTTGACCGATCTTTTTCCGTCCTTTTTTTTTTGTGGCCGGCGCCATTGTCTTTCGACTGGTCACCACACTTGAGGCTTACCTGCGGACCAGCGGGGAATCGAACCACCACCGGTAGTCTGTCCGCGTCGTCAAGAACGACGCCCTACCAACTACTCCACAGGGACGCCTGACCGATCTTTTTCCGTCCAACGCCTTCAAGGCTTCCGCCAGGTCGTTCAACTTGTTTCAGAGCATATTGCAATTGGGATTAATGAATTAATTAGTCACGCAAAGGCCGTTACTGTAGTGACCGCAAAAGTAAATTGGTGGAGGACCGATACATAGTCCTATGCACTGTCACGTTCATCCAGAAAACCAAGCAAAACCCCAAGAGACAAAGAAACAAAACCCAAAAAAATAACCAAACACAGACAGAACACAAACACACAAAAACAAAAGCAAACAAATTAAAAAACAAAACAAACCACCGAGCAGTGAGCATGGTTTGACCGATCTGAATCGTACACGCGAGTCATAGATTCATAGATGGCCAAGTTTGATGCATCGCCTAGAAATTGAGAGAACCTACAGGTCATCTGGAACGTCCAGTTTATCACTGTTTTTGTGTCCGCATGGATGATCCCTCCTGTCTACCACAGCCTGCGCAGGGAAAGCATCAAGAACGCGAGTTCCGCCAGTGCAATAGGTGTCCAGTCTGTCCGTCTCTCCTGGTTCCAGTCGGTCCGCCCCACCTTGGTTTGAAGACATCGCAGTACCCAAAGAGACCACGCCTCCACCAAACCGACCAACCGGAATTCCCAGCACTTATGCTAGACACAATCATCGAGCAAAATGCAATTGAAATAAACCATGACGCACCCCAATGGTCTCACAACGCAGTGTGGAACAGAAGGCAAAAGGAACCAAAGAGAGGATACACGCTGCGGCAACTATGGGCTGATTCCGAGCCAGCCATTGGGCAGCTTCCCCTTATGACATCAAAGAAGGTGACATTTTACGTGCAGTAGCTGCTATCACAAACCTGCCGTCTTCCACGCTGCCTGACAGTCCCTTCATCCGTGCATTGGGCACCGGCAGCTCAAAAAGCCCCACCACAAACTGGCACTCTAGCGCAAAGAGCTCTCGAGGAATGGGAACGCACCCTGTGTGAAAACAAGGCGGTGGCGATCCTTGCGCAGATGCAAGCCGGCCGACCAGCCCTGATCCAGAAAGACGGCGGCGAAATGCTCATTGCCATTGTCCTTGACAGGCCACTGGCGGAAGCGAAGGCACTAGTGGACGACCCTGCAGCTTTCACTCGCGAAATGACAAGGATCCTGATTGCAAAGCAAAGCCATCTACTTGTCGCGCAAATGATTGAACCAGCAGGAAGTGGTGACCCACCCCCCTCAAGTAGCACAGCAGGTAGCACCGGCAGCCACGAACACCCCAGTGTCAGTCAGCCCGTGCAGTTCCAGCAGTCTCACACGGGTAATGGGGTACCTACGGTTGCCACACGACAGGGAACCATTATGTGATAGGTGTAGATAGGTGCTGTCACCCATGCTTGACTACTTCCTTGTGGAGCTGATGAGGTGGTAAGCTTGGCTTTGTAACTACGGTAAGGGAGGAAGGGGGAGGAGAGCAATTGTAACACTTTTAATAGGCCACTACATTTGTAGTGGACTCTGAGTGGGCTCTGAGTGTCGTAGCTTTTTGCTTAATTTTCACCTTAGATCTCTTTCACTCCATGTTTCACATCTCATTTTTTTCACTCGCGTTGCAGGATCGACACGGTCGATGTGCATAGGTGCTGAGTCATGCCTCTACGGCTGCACGTTGTGATCTCCGGGATCCTGGCTGGGGGGATCCTGGGTTTCCGCAATGTGTCTTGTTGCTTCCGCACCCTCCGATGGCCATTTTTTGTGGTTTTGTTCTGTTGTGTTTGTGTTTGCTTTTAAGATGGTCAAGCTGCTATCGGAATTCATCTCAAGAGCACATAGCTGTCCATTTTCCCTGTTTTTTGTGCTGTTTTGCTTTTTGTGGTTTTTGTTTTTTTGCTTTCTTGTTGTTTTGTGCTCGTTCTCGGCAATTGGATAGCTTTATGGGCTCTCTTTTGTAGCCTTCTTTTACCGATGGCTTTGCATGCATATCAATTCAATTTCCGGCAAGTAAAAGCTTGTGTAACGACCTGGCGAAGCCTCGGAGGCGTTGGACGGAAAAAAATAGGATTTGTATCTAGATAACTGATTGTGGGGTAAGCTAGCCTTTGTAGAGGAAGGGAGAGGGGGATAATTGCAACCTTTTCAATGGGCCTCTACTTGTATCGTGTTACTGATAGCGTAGGACGATGTAAAAGTACATCAAGCCATGGCGCCCGTTGCTGTTTTGCTCAGCACAATCCAGTACCTTCATTGCTCGAATGCCGCCTCCATATGAGTACAGCGCAACCGAGTGAATTGGCATGCCTGCCTCAAGAACCCCATTTTTTTGTGGCCGGCGCCATTGTCTTTCGACTGGTCACCACTTGAGGCTTTCCTGCGGACCAGCGGGGAATCGAACCACCACCGGTAGTCTGTCCGCGTCGTCAAGAACGACGCCCTACCAACTACTGGGGAGGACCGCCTTTGGGAGTCCAAATTCTATATACCTTTCCAACCCCAAAAATGGGCATGAAACAAATCGAACAGTTCAGTGACATCATCTTGCACTTCTTGCGGTTTCTTGCGGAGTCGTCTGGAGTCGCAAAGTTGGAACTCTTTCAACCCTTTCCACATTGTAACTGGGGTTTCAGCAGGTGTACCGACTCCGCCCGACTCCGGCAAGACTCCGCAGCTAAAGACATCAAAACTGGCACAAAACTGTGGTAAAACGGAAGTTTTGCATCTCCAGCCTTCTTACGGAATCTGCTGGAGTCATGAAATCGAAACTCTTCCCCCAATGCAAACAAAGGATTCATCCGGTTTAAAATATATACTATTATTCTTTAACCGGATGATACTGAACTCCGGGCGACATACACAACCCGACCCGCAAAGTTGCCGCGTTAGGAGTCTATAAGGGGCGAAGGGGGGGAGCCCAAAAACAAACAACGCATCAAGAGACCAAAACAAAACTGAGCAGTGCAAACGCAAACACAGAAAAAGCATCCCGCCAGCATTGTCGCAGCGGAATCAGCACCTCACCCACGCCATGTTGCGAAAGCCTGCGACAACAACACCCAAACAATTCCAAACAACATGGTGCTTTGGCAAAGACTGGCGACATGCAGGCGGGGCTAGAGACCTTCAATCAGCAACCGTGTTCCCCGGAATCCTGCCATTCCGTTACACTTGCAAAAGTATTGCTTTTTGGTAAAGCTGCGCCATTTTTCGCGAAAAAGGTCACTGCAGCAATCTCATTTTCGAGGCCGTAAACCCATTGGCTTTTTGGACTCCAAAAAGTGGTCCTCCCCAGTTGCGTTGAAGCTTGCTGCTTGAACAAAACCCAACTTTCATTTTTTTAATTTATTTGCGTAATGTAAGAGCTTCGTGTTTCGAGCAGGTCGCAAGGTTCCACACTGCCAAAAATGGGATTGCCACGCGCTACCGCTTTTCGCTTTGGACAGGGCCATTTCGAGGCTGTTTTCAATTTCTATTTTAATAGCAGGCGAGACCAAAAACGGGCGCGCAAAATCCACGCGTTGGAGCGTGTGGCAATCCTGTTTTTGGGGTTGCGACATGACGCTCGGAACGCACCCAGCTGCTTCAAAAGTTCGCCAGAAAACATGAAACCACAAAAGGCAGGAAGGATGACACAAACATCCACGTGCTGAACTGTTGCGTTGAAGCTTGCTGCTTGAACAAAACCCAACTTTCATTTATTTAATTTATTTGCGTAATGTAAGAGCTTCGTGTTTCGAGCAGGTCGCAAGGTTCCACACTGCCAAAAATGTGATTGCCACGCGCTACCGCTTTTCGCTTTGGACAGGGCCATTTCGAGGCTGTTTTCAATTTCTATTTTAATAGCAGGCGAGACCAAAAACGGGCGCGCAAAATCCACGCGTTGGAGCGTGTGGCAATCCTGTTTTTGGGGTTGCGACATGACGCTCGGAACGCACACAGCTGCTTCAAAAGTTCGCCAGAAAACATGAACCCACAGAAGGCAGGAAGGATGACACAAACAACCACGTGCTGAACTGTTGCGTTGAAGCTTGCTGCTTGAACAAAACCCAACTTTCATTTTTTAATTTATATGCGTAATGTAAGAGCTTCGTGTTTCGAGCAGGTCGCAAGGTTCCACACTGCCAAAAATGGGATTGTCACGTGCTACCGCTTTTCGCTTTGGACAGGGCCATTTCGAGGCTGTTTTCAATTTCTATTTTAATAGCAGGCGAGACCAAAAACGGGCGCGCAAAATCCACGCGTTGGAGCGTGTGGCAATCCTGTTTTTGGGGTTGCGACATGACGCTCGGAACGCACCCAGCTGCTTCAAAAGTTCGCCAGAAAACATGAAACCACAAAAGGCAGGAAGGATGACACAAACATCCACGTGCTGAACTGGGGAGGACCGCCTTTGGGAGTCCAAATTCTATATACCTTTCCAACTCCAAAAATGGGCATGAAACAAATCGAACAGTTCAGTGACATCATCTTGCACTTCTTGCGGTTTCTTGCGGAGTCGTCTGGAGTCGCAAAGTTGGAACTCTTTCAGCTCTTTCCACATTGTAAATGGGGTTTCAGCAGGTGTACCGACTCCGCCCGACTCCGGCAAGACTCCGCAGCTAAAGACATCAAAACTGGCACAAAACTGTGGTAAAACGGAAGTTTTGCATCTCCAGCCTTCTTACGGAATCTGCTGGAGTCATGAAATCGAAACTCTTCCCCCAATGCAAACAAAGGATTCATCCGGTTTTAAATATATACTATTATTCTTTAACCGGATGATACTGAACTCCGGGCGACATACACGACCCGACCCGCAAAGTTGCCGCGTTAGGAGTCTATAAGGGGCGAAGGGGGGGGAGCCCAAAAACAAACAACGCATCAAGAGACCAAAACTGAGAAAGTGGAGAAAGGATTGAAGTGCATGCCTCAGATTTGCACGTCAAGAACTCCTACCTACTCATCGCTTGGCTCCTGGCATAGTTTTCTGATCCTAGTCAAAGCAATCAAGGGTGTGGATACAAAATTTATATATATTTCACTAGAAGCGGTAGGGACCGCACACTTGTAACCAAACATGGTTCACCAAATCCAGAAAAGTAATGTCCTGATCATCCTTATTTGACAACTGCTTCCAGGAACAACACTTTTCTTGTCTCACGTCCAATGTCCTTTTGTCCGTAACACCCCAAACTCTCAAGTCCCAGGGGCCATTCGAAGGAGCAATCCAAACCAGTGACAAACATGTTTGGTTCGTCAGCAAAAAGGCCATAGTTTTGCAGCTTTTCCCACTAAAATGGCATAAGTTTCTATCATATAATGGATTCCTACCTACAAATGGCCATAGATTTTCCATAATTTGGTGATCTTCGGTGTAGCCCAATGTTTGGATGCCAGGATGCAGCCAACTAAGCACACTGTGGAGCCACTTTCCCTCTCCTGCAGTACTTTGCACTGGCTGGTGGCCAAGCTATCGATCAGAAAGCACTGAGGCCAGAAGAGAGGAAAGGACCTCGGTCGTCATGGCCATGTGATGATACCAGCAATTAGGTATGGCTCAATATTGAAGCCCAGTAAAACCACAGATTTTAGATGATTTTAGTCTTTGTTTAGTACTCACCATCTAGTTATTGGGGTACCCAATTTTGGCCCATACCCAATTGATGGAGATCAAATGGGAATATCATGAAAAGCAAAAAAGGAACTACAGAAACTGCTATCTAAAGGCTCTCATCAAAGCTGCAAGAGACCGCACAGTGTGATGGAACGACGCCTTCTTTCCATTGCTGCTACAATCCCGCGGGTAAGGAAAGAAAAAAATGGAAGTGGCAATTTCTCTTCCAGCCGAAAGCAACGTGAGTGCAGGATGGGCAACCTTGGCATTTCAGGTGATCTTATTGATCTTGGATGTCACCAACGATCCAACTTGTGACCAGCCAACCCTAACCAATGGGTTCGGAAATTTTGTCTCGTTCTGGTAATGACATCTTGCATAATTGTGCTGTGTGCTTTAGATCAAGAGGATCAGTGTCAACAGGCGCTTCTGTAAATTCTCTTTCCCGAGACTTCCAGCGAATTTGAATGCTGCCCTCGCTGTCTGACGCCCTCGATGCCTGCAAATCTGGTTTTGGTGGCTCGTGAAACTTCTGTAGCTCCTGGACATTGTGCAGTCTTATCAAGAACAAGGATAAAGATGGCAACAGCGGCAGCAACAGGATGAGAATCTGTGGATTTATTATAATTTGTATATGAGCGGCGAACAAAATACTTACTACTCGCAATGGACATGGCCAAAGTGGGTGGTCCCCTATCGGTTGTGAAGGTTTTCACACAAATTTGAACATCCGAAGTCCACTCCCTAGTACTTTAGTCTTCCGCTAATTTTGTCGGGTACTCACATATGATTTGTTCATCCCGACAGGAAAAAAAGTAGACTACTCCAAGCCGCTCCTCGAACTCCTCAAAGGAGATGGTACCCTCATCGTCTTTATCCAAGAAGCGGAAGATGGGCAGAGTGGGACCAAAATAGGAGGACGACCGTGCAACACTTGTCCATTCTTGTTCCTTGGCGAGTCACGCAGCTTGAGCCTGATCGTCTTGATCCCCCAAGTCCTGTGGCTAAAGTCTGAGTATGATGGCAAAATACGGCAAAAAGGCAGCTTCTCTCACAAATCTCTTTGGTTTTGTCAAAGGATATTGGTAAATTGGATCTCAATGATCTACAGATTACAGTACTTCGATTACTTCAGATGGCCACCGCCGCTTTGAGGCTACCACAGAGATGAAGTTGTCCCCATTGAGGTCAAAGACCGCCCAAGCAGCCTGGTGGCTCAGCTATGGCAGCTACGGCTGAGATGTGAAGTGATCATTGCTGCAACCGCCAGCATGTTTGAAATCTTTTGCACCACCACAAGACACTTCATTTTTGAGGACAACACGTTCAAGTCATTTCCAAACGAACGCTGGCAGAAGTGGACAAACTCCTCGAGAACAAAAGGTTTGGCAGGTCACTGAATCCTTATTTTAAGAGAAGTGCAAAGGTATGCCTACTTTTGCAACACATCAGAAAAACCAAGACCCAGGGCGTATCTTTATGCATCACGAGGAATCACAAATTGTCATCCAAACACAGAATTCAGCAGGGATTCCATCACAACGATTCACGCTTCGCCTGCCTCCCGTTGTGTCCTTGATTGAGTATACCATCTCTTTGTGGCACAGCTCCAGCATGCCTTAGAGACGATGGAGCCACTAATCAGATCAAAAGTCTCGCTGCATCTATTTACAGAACGCACAGACGTGTTTGGTTTTGTTGAAATATGTTGAAATACATGAGTGTCGTATCACACGTCTCTTTCTCGGAGGCTTGCTATTTGCACCCTGCACGGCTGCCCTGTTGCATACAATTAGCATCAATTAGCTAAAGGCATAACCAGTGAGTCATGTCAAGCATGGGCACCAAAGCACAAGGACAATGGATTTAACTGTCTTACTCTAAAAGCTGTTCAATTCGGTATGGTCAATTCTAAGAAATCAAAAAGCGCCGTGAAATGTCTGGTGGTTTCCCGGCAGCAGGGCGCATTGACCAATGCCCAAAGATCCCAAAGTTGAGAATGTCCATCCAACCCGTCTCGTTCACTGGGCTGGTGGCCAGAGGGTGTAACACCAACTGCACCAGTTTCTGAGGCTCGGTACTTCCACATACTTCCAGCATCTCCAAACATGGACATCTATTTTGGGGCTGATCATTTTGGGCCATACCCAAATGAAGATTCTCGCCATTCAGATGGGATATCTTCGAAAAACCATGACGGCTGATTCAGCCCAGCTACCCCACTCATTGCGAGAGACTTGGCCCTCACCGCTGGGGTCCAAGTAGCCTTAGTCACCAAAGGTGGAATAAAGTCCTTGAAGAGTGACGAAAAACGTTCATGGCACGAGGAAGAAAACCCATGATTCAGGCAAGATGCGAAAGACACCTTAGTACAGCGAGCATTTAGGGGTGCTTCACAGAAATGATTTGCTGCAAGCATTGACCTTGAGAGCCTTGTGAGGGAAGTTTGGTTGCTCTAGCAGCATGGTGTGCGGCCCAGCTGAATTATCGCTGGAGGCTCTCAGCTTCCCCTCATAGATCAAGTTCTGAACTGCTGAGTCATCATGCGTTTCAACTACCAAGTTCGACAACTGTATACCATTGTGAAACATCATATGGATTTGTCTGAAAATGGTGGATACCCCCAGTTATGGCCATGTGTCAATTTCAGGAAAATGGGCATAATCCGTTGGATTGCCTGTGTGCTTCCCCCCGGTCATTTTCGGGCACCAAACCCACATTAAAACTCTTAAACTGAGCCATTAAAAATACCTGTTTATCCCATCTCATTATACTAGTTGATAGGTTTCCCTACTATTTACTATGGGTTATCATAATCCTCAAAAAAATTGGTAGCATAACTCACCCAGGGTATGTTCAAGGGCTGAACTGAGGTCCAGGCCCATGATCTGTTCCATCTCTCGTCGACCCTTGAACTTGGTGCACTTCAGTCGCCTGGCGGATCCCAAAATTGGAGAACCGCAGCTTTCTCAAAATGGGACCCCAAAAAGCATGGTGTTATTTCAAAAATGATCTCCAATGTTCATGGAGACATATGTCATACTATGTCATACTAAAAACCATGGTGTTATTTCTTTCATAAGTCTATACTAATATGATCTCTATGGATCAAGGAGGATGATCAAAAATGATCTCCAATTTTGGATTTGCAGGTCCCAATCACCCGAAAAAAAAAGAGACCCCAAATCGGTGGATTCGGTATGCCGTACCTCGATGTTTGCGATGGTACAATTCAGAGAAAAACCACCAAAAGGGCTAGTCTTCGGATGAACCATGGTATCCCCCCAATATCCAAATATATGTTCAATCCTCCAATATCAAATGCAAGATCAACATGGAAAAAAAAATCAATACGGTCTAGTGAAGAAACTAAGATTGCTGATATGGTGTTTAATCTGCCAAAATATTTAACGTATACGCCCATTTCTGACAAAATGTTCATAGGGGAAACGATGATATACAAAAATAAACCGTGATAAACCATGGTTTATTGATAATGTTCTGATGTTTCCCAGTTTTCCCATTTTCCCCATGTTTTTTCATATGTTTTTTTTCCAATGTGGTTTCCCATGTTTTCCCAGGTTTTCCCCATGTTTTTCCCATGTTTTTCCCATGTTGTTCAGGTACCAAAAGCCATGGTCGCCCTGAAAAGATCACCTCAAGCCCTGTTCAAAGTCTCGAAGTGTGAGGACCGTGCTGGTCCTCGGATTCTTTGGCGCCAGAATTCATGGAATAATATGACCAGTACATAAATTTATGACAATGTACATGCCGATGTATATAATCCTGTATTGATATTACTGTATGATTTTGTTGTTATTCATTTATATTATCATGTGTATTGTGTGTCTATATATAATATGTATATTGTATGTCGTCTATATTATATATATATATATGTACGTAGATGTAGTTGTATAGTGTATAGTGTATGTTGTATATTGTATATTGTATATTGTATGCATATAATTTAATTATATAATTATGTAGTGGTTGTGTTTGATAATCCACGTCCTGCATTTTCACTTCAGGCTGCAGGCTTTAAATGAAATGTTGCATGGCTCATACTTAAGAGGCAGAGGTGCAAAGAAAAAGCAAAATACCAGCCAGAAAGGCTGCAACTGATGCAACGAAGCAACATGTTCACCTTTTTGTTGCTATTTTTCCTGCAACAGTCATTGACTCCCATCAGTCTGACACGATCCAAATGGCGTCAGTTCCTGCAGCGTTACCTCGAATTGATCCATTCCGACCATGACCATGGAATTTGATCATGTGTTCAACCGGATTTCAATCGGATTTCAACCGGGTTTCAACCAGGTCTTGATGCCGAAAGTGAGGCAGCGACAGACGAGTGAAAAGATCAGCAAGTCTGCTGACAGGATCCCATGATTCCAACTGGAAAGACGCAAATAGTGCGACCATGTGCGACCACAAAATTCTTCATGTCCAAGCAATGACGGAGCACGCCACGAGTAATATTGCAAACAGTGACTATCAAGTCTATGATTGCAGGGAGAGTCAGCCAAATGGCCAAGCCATTCAAGAAATAATTCAAGGCTCGATAATGCCATAAATTTCGTGCAGAAACGATGGTTTTGGAGGCCGCCATGTCCATGAAGCTCCATAGGATTGGAACCGTGACTCCAAGAACCCACGACTTGCTGGTGAAAACTCCGTGAGTCAGATCCCTGCTCACGATGTCCAGAACCTCTGAACGTACAGTTTCCTCGAAAGCTTCTTGGCTACCAAACCACACATTTACACATTTCTTCACCAACAGCCGGTCACAAAGAAAAGCATTCCCTGATTCATTCACATGGTCCTGCTCGCAAACAAGTGGCGAGATCGAAAGAGATCACCTTCAACTGTTGCTTCATAATCTCCAGATCTCGGAAGTACCTTCTCAAGGTGCCTACAAATATGTAGGCAGTGACCAGGCCGCACAAGAAAATCACAGAAACAAGAGGGGCATAGGCCATGACTCCGTCACTGGGAGATCCCCAAAAAAGGTCAGCGGAAGCATCACCGCAGAAGAAGTGATGAACATTGCAATGGAAACAGGCCCGAGAAGGACTGGTCTGATGATCAATTCCTGTTCCGTCATCGAGCCTTTCTGCTTTTTAAGAAGGCTGCAAGTTCAAACAAGCACCACATCCGCTCTGTCCAGGTTGGATCCCAAAGAATGAGCATCAAATCGGACTTTTTCAGCAGCCCAGCCAAGCTTAAGATGGCTTGAGTTTTCAGTGTCAAGTCTTTTTCATGAATACAAATCCTGTCCAAGAACACCCGATCTTGAGGCCGCCAGAACAGCATCGCCACAGAAGTGGCCAGAAAGCCAAAGCACAGTGACCAACGCGCGTGGCCAACGCCGTTGGATTCGATCCGGTACCAGGCAGGGAGATCGGCAAAGCCAAAGAGAAACATCATCAGAACAGCCACCAGGCTGCCCAAGATCACAGCTGCGGCCCCGCTGTAAAAACTAATCAAAGTCATGATCTTCCTCCGGTGACCCCCATGCCAAGAATGGCTCCAAAAGGTGGAGATCTTCTCACTTCTCTCACTCTTGAAGTACAGGTCACCGTCTTCTCCAACTCGCAAGGGCTTGAGCGCACCGCTCAAAAGCCCGATATGCAGGTGTTACCCTCAAAACCTCAGGATTGATGACATCCATCTTTGAAAGCTTCTCTGCAACCTTCGAATGCAATGCCTGCCTCTGAAGTTCTGTCTGATCTATATCTGTCTGTGACTCTGCACTGTCACCAGAGTCACTGGAGCTGCTCATCCCGCTGACCAGAGCAGGCGTCTCATCTATTCGGCCATGCGCGTCAGGACGCAAACCAAGATCGTCCGGCACAGGAAGATCAGGAGGATCAGGATCTGGAAGTGAAACGTTGGAAACGTGGCTTTCATCCTTTCCTGGCCGTCCAAGTCTCACCCTGCCTGGAGTGATCATCTTTGCTTGAGCCACTCTTGCTGCTTCCGCGAGTTGACAACAGGCAACTTCTGATCCACTTGACCTTGTGTTAGCACGTCCACCCATCAAGATAGACTCAACATCCCCTGCAACATGTAGAAGTAAGATCAAATAAGTACTTGACCTCTCCTGAGGATCCTGAGGCTTTGAAGTCCCTACCTAGATCACCCAGTCAGACTCAGTGTCGCACGGTCGCTTAATATCATCAAAGGCCTGATGGAATGATTGGCCAAGCCAAGCAACCCGATAATCACAGCCTGAAGTCTCGCCGTTTCTGCCCGTTCATTTTTTTTAAGTCAGGCACCTCATAGACGTCATCATAGTCCTCTATCAGAAACCTCAGTCCGTGGTTTTCAACAGGACTTCAACGTGCCATGATTCGTCATCGATGCGGCTATTTGCCCGGGTCCACAGCTCCAAGAACTCCATCACGTCCACTGGCACTTCGTTGGTGGAGGCCCACCACAGCACCTCCAGCTCCGACACCAAAATCTGCCATATTGTTTTTGGTATCCGATTATGGTCCTGAGATCAAGCAATCATGGCTCTGCACGTGGCACTATACCTACTTTGAACTGTAAAATCTGTAAATTGGAAAGGTTCTTTAAGTTTTGCGATTGTAACGATATCGTTGCAGCACTCATCTGGATGTTGATCTGCAAAGAGAATCTTGTCAACAAATACCACACTGGCAGATGCCATGAGCAGGAAGGCAATGACTTGAAATGGCACTTGGACTCATAGTTTATACTAGTATATACTAATGTGTAATTTTGCGTTAAAGATAGACACGTTGCAAAAATGAGCTCCAAGGAAGAGTTGCCGGTACTCATGTGCCCCCATGGAAACTCAGAAAATCTGAGAGAAACCAATTGCTGTACCCACCTCATTCTCTGTCACATCACAAACCCAATTGCTGTAGGTCTCCAAGTGGCTTTTCCTGACCTGTCCGGAACTTGGATCAGTCCATGACTGAAGCATGGGACACCTGAAGTCAAAGTCCAGTAGATCTTTCTGATTTTTCCAAGGCGGCTGTGGAAGGTAGCAATGTGACACAGTTGGAAAAATATGGTCAACACATTTTGATTTGTCCGGCCTGTTCCGGCCATTTCAATGGGGAAAATGATGAAAACTCCAACAATTGTTGGGGATACATATATACATAATTTCGGTGTGTTTCCATGATTTTCCGGTGCCAAGCCGCTTCTTTTCCACTCAATCCCGCCTTGAAGTTCCGATCTTCGGGTGCACATTTATAGCTGATGTAGACGGTCCCCTCTGTGGGAATATTGGAGAAAGTCTCCCAACCTCCAGTGAGTGTCCCACATGAGCTCCTACTGGAGGTCTGCCAGTCGTCTGAGCTTGTCACTGCGAGGCAATCCAAAGGTAAGCCTCGGCATCTGGGGACGAGTACCATTCAAAACCCAGCTGTGTTTTTGAGGAACATGAATTTACTCTAGCTATTTTGATGGCCAGGGCTTTGTCAGGGTTAAACTGCCCCATCCCTATCGGGATCCAAGAAATGCGTCCCCTTTCTTCTGGCTACAATATGTAGCAGATTTCGTAAATTTCGTGGTGACAATGATGAGAAATCTTGAAAAAAACTGTGCCAAATATCATGGTCCAATGATGTCCAATGGTGGTGTTCCAAATTTCCAAACAACCCCAACCACATTCCACCTCCGCCCCATTCAGCTCCCTACGGATCCTCCGTTCCATCGCCTTTGATCCATCGGGGCCTTTGGATGTTGGTCAGCCGCTCCTCCGGCGCTGGGAAACCCATGGCTGGAAATCCCTTCAAAACGCAGGGGACGATGACAAACTAGGTGATTCTTACATGGGATGATGCTTGGTTCTAAAAAATAGTCCAAAATCTTTAGCTGGCCAGAAAAAATCATGATGCCCATTTCTGCGGGATCTTTTTCGTCAGCCATTGGGTCCTTCTTGGCCAAGTGGATGATCAAACACAGGGCTGTTCGCTCATCAAAGTTGTGCAGCTGCAGCGCAAAGTTTGCCTGCGCCGACTTCTTCGGAACTCGATGCAAAGGACCAGAACGCGGGGAATCAATGGAGGAGCCAAGTAAAGGATGATTTGGATGGCACTTCGAGATTGTTCTGTGTCAACAATGTTTCAACTTCTTTGACTGTTTCGTTTTTGAAAAATGGATAGATACTGAAACATTGAATCATTTGGGTTCGGTGCACGAAAATGATAGGAAAATCCACCACTAGTCACTAGTCACTTATACAGTAGATGTGCATTCTTTCCCCCGCAAAAATGGCCATGTGCACGAATTCTCCACGCCTGCTCCAGCTGAATCCATGGGAAGAAGACTAAGGTACCGAGGCGCTTCCTCAAGCGGTTCACCTGATGGTTGATACATGTTAATGCCCCAATGTTTGATCATCGGGCGTGTTTCGTAGTTAACTAAACTGCCAAGGGTTTCTGGGGGGTACCCTGCAATTTCATGCAATTTCACCATGGCAGCATATTGCAGCCATCATCATGACCCATTCACTGGACACATCACCTGCTCGCCGTCTGCAAAGCGCACTGAGAACACTTTCTCATTGTGCAGGTCGGCAATCCCTCAGATGATCCAGCAGATGCGATCCAAGGCATGTTTACGTGCAGCTGAAGAGTTCCTAGAGGAATTGCAAACGAATAGTATGGTTATACCGTGTTATATCTAGTATTAACCCCAACTCCAGCCCCCAAGTACTTATGAGGGCACTAACTAGTTGAATTTTGCGATGTGGTTTTCACTGCCAAGCTGCTGTTAAAGAGGGTGACCAGGCAGTCTTCTCTGTCACTCTCCTCCTGGTGAAGAACTGCTTGCGTTGCACCCGAGCCCCAAGCATCTCTATATTCATGTAAACCACACCACAAGTCGATCCGTTGCAAGAAGTGCAAGAAGTAATTACGGCTGCTCAGAGACGTTTCTGCTCCGTTTGAAATCGTTGCCAGTGGAAGACCCGTCATAGTCAAGCCCTTGTATCAGACTGGCCATGCATGTTCAAGGCTACAATTGCAGGGTTGTCTCGTCCAAACATCACTGACCTGCGCAAGTGATCTGCTGAATCCACAGCATCAAATCCCCGGGACGGAACCTACCAGTATGTATAAGTTAATAGTTGATCATTACTATACTGCCATTGAAAGAATTGGTATACGTATACATACGTGCATACATACATACATACATAAATACATTAATATTAATTACATACATTAATATTAATTACATACATTAATACCAATTACATACATACATTACATACATGCATACACTAATTACATACATACATACATACATCCATCCATCCATCCATCCATACATACATACATACGTACTTACATACGTACATACATACATAAATACATTAATATTAATTACATACATTAAAATTAATTACATGCATTAATACCAATTACATACATACATTACATACATGCATACACTAATTACATACATACATCCATCCATCCATACATACACCCATCCATCCATCCATACATACATACATACATTACATGCATTACATACATTACATACATTACATACATTACATACATTACATACATTACATACATTACATACATTACATACATTACATACATTACCTACATTACATACATTACATACATTACATACATTACATACATTACATACATTACATACATACATACATTACATACATTACATACATTACATACATTACATACATACATACATACATACATGCATACATACATACATACATAAATGCATGCATGCATGCATGCATTACAGCCATTACATGCATTACATACATTACATACATGACATACAATGCATACAGTACATACATTACATACATTACATACATTATATACATACATACAAACATACATACATACGTACGTACATACATACATACATACATTACATACATTACATACATTACATGCATTACATACATTACATACATTACATACATTACATACATT